>RJWM01000935.1:158684-179275 GCA_004363535.1 Dasyprocta punctata
CGCAAAAAAAAAAAAAAAAAAAAAAAAAGACAAGAATGTAATCTTGCCGGGTGTGGTGGTGCACACCTTAAATCCCAGCACTCGGGAGGCTGAGGTAGGAGAAGCGTTGTGAGTTCAAGGCAGGCCTGAGCTACACGGTGTGACCCTGCCTCAAAAAACTAGGGCTGGGAATTTGGCTCAGTGACTTAAGCACCTGTCTGACAGGTGCGAGGTTGTGAGTTCAATCCCCGGTGCTGCAAAAAAAAAAAAGAAAAATGAATGTATCCTTTTCCTTGATTAGGTTTTAACATTGCTGTCCACAAGTTACTTTCTCTTAACAACATATATTTTACCTTCTCTTTTATTTATTGATGATTTACTTTCTACACAGACAGTATTCCTTTGAGGGGTGCTATGGACTGAATTTTGTCTTCCCAAAATGTGTATGCTGAAACCTTAAACCATAATGTGATGGCATTTGGAGGTGGGGCCTTTGGGAAGTAATTATGTTTAAGCAACATCATGAATGCAGGCCCTCATGATGGGATTAAGATGAGGATAAAATCACTCTGTCTCTCTATACCTATACACACAGAGGTATGTGAGTAGAGGTTATGTGAAGACATGGAGACAACACCAATCTGAAATCCAGAGTAAAGTCCTCCCTAGAACCTAACCTTACTACCACTCTGATCTTAGAATTTTAATAGCCAGAACTGTGAGAAAATAAATTTCTATTGCTTAAGCAATTTGGTCTATTACATTTTGTTATAGTAGTCTGTTTTAGTCCACTTTCCATTTATGTAATAGGCTACCCCAGACTGGCTTATTTATAAAGCATAGGAGATTATTTTGGCTCACAGTTCTGGAGTCCAGGAAGACCAAAATCAGGCTCCTGAATATGGTGAGTGCCTTATGTTGTTTCAGTTCATGACAGAAAGTGGAAGGGAAAGAGGGCATACCCAAGGGAGCATGATTAGAGCTTTATACCAACTTGTTCTCAAGGTAGCTCTTTCAATCACACCAGAGACAACTTGCTCTTACAATGAGGGCTCAGTCCCCATGACCCAAACACCTCCCACCAGGCAATACTTCCCAACACTGCTGCACTAGAAATTAAGACTCTAACATGTGAACTTTTTGGGGACACGTTCAAACCATGCCACATCTTGAACTATGATTCTAAAAGTGATATTTAATTAACATTTCTAGACACCATCTTTATGAAGTATAATAGAGCCTGAAGAAAGTTTTGTGATTCTTGTGTATTCATTTTTCTACCCACAAAATATTTACAAGTATCCTCCCATGGGTGGTATAAACCAGTGTCTTACTCTTCCTAGATGTACTTAAGTAAAAATCTGAAAGTAAGTTTGCTAAGTGATAGCTTTCCAAAAACCTGATCTAGCTGCTGTATGTGATTAACTTCCAGAATCCTTCCTGTCTTTCCCCATGACTGCAGGCTTCATTGGGCAAGAAGTTAGTAAAATATGTTTCTCTGCTCCTAGCTTCTAGCTACTTTTACAATGTCTTATTTTTAATCCTTCCTCTTTCTACTTGGCCATTTACTTTTTCTTTTCTTTTCTTTCTTTTTTTTTTTGTGGCACCGGGGATTGAACTCACAGCCTCACACCTGCCAGACAGGTGCTTAAGCCACTGAGCCAAACTCCCAGCCCTCATTTACCTTTTCTTAATTATTTAACATTGATAACATTGAAAGAAGATTAATATTGAAATAGATATTACAGATAGATAATGATGAAATAGGATATTAAAATATTATAGAAAGATAACATTGAGAAAGGATAGATATTGAAAAAGAAAAAATATACAAGGCCTCAGGTCTTACCCTATGTCAACTAGTAACTCACTCTGTCAGAATTACTATTAAAAGTGTTTGGAAGAAGAAAATGAATGCTTCATGTGTTTTTACTTTGAAAAGTTTTAGTAAATATTTCATATTTTTCTGCTTAAAACCCTAATCAAACTGCCTCTTTCTTCCTTTCTCTTAAAGTTTCACTGTTTACCAAGAAGGGGAAATGGCTAGCTTTACTTTTCATAAAATCTATATGCCATTCTCTCCCAAACAAAGCAAAGCATTTGTAGAACATGAAGACAAAGCTTTTGTGAAAAGAGAAATTTATCAAATGCAAATTTCCAGTATGTTATAAAAGACTGTGACAGCATGAACACATAGATTTATACTAAATTGATACTGAAAAAAGAATATAAACACCTGAAGGCTAACATTGCTAGGAAATGGAGTGACACCACAAATGAACTATTTTATGATACAGCATATGGAAAAATATGAACTGTCTGTTTATGTTGAGACACTGTACTACAAAATAGTTTTAGTTAAAATGCCTATAGTTTGGTTTTTCCTTCACTCATATAAACTGTTCTCACATTGTCTATTTTTTTCTTACGAGTTAATAGAATGAGTGGGAATTTTGTTACTTCCTACCTATGTTACTTGCCAATTTTTATCTATATGAGCTTCTAGGCCAAATTTTTAATGAAGATCTATTAAAATACTAAAAATATAGACATTCATATTCATTTCTAATTTAAAAATGATTTTATCATATTTTTATTTTTCTTAAACATTTATCAAAACTTAGAAGAGTTGGTATCCTTTAAAGTATATTTTTGAGGCAGAGAAAACACAACGGTTTGGTGGTAATTGAGGACAATATTTAAACATTCACGAATTTTATGAAATTATTTTCTATACTGCAGATATTTCTTCTCCATTTAGGAGATTGGGTTGATTTTGTGTCCTGACTAGTATTGGTCCTGTGATAGATCAGAAATTTAGGGAGTATGTCATTTGATGGGCACATTTACTCTAACACTGAGCTATATCCCCAGACCCCTTCCCTGCTTTTTTACCACTACTCTTCCAAGGCTGGTAAACCAGTCACTTGACCTTCTCCTCTGGGAAACAGCATGAGGACAGTGGTAAAACAATTCACTCTCATATCATGCAACACAAAAACAAAGAGCATCTTTCCCTCTGAAGGTAACATATAACCCTGGGCAAAGCAGGGAGGCAATATGCGATCAATCCGCAGTTATTTTAAAATGCATTTGTTTCATTGGAACCTTTAAAATTTTGAGCGAAATAAACACAAATCTCTTGTAACAGCGAGTTTGTCAACAATACACAAATATCTTTAAGCAGCACTAGGCCGTGAATTTACATGGTGCACACCATAACGCCTAATTTTTTAAAGAACTTCCGACTTAAAAGTAACTAAATAAGTAGAGCTTGAGTCCTCTATAACGCCTTCATGGTGGATCAGTTAATCAACTAGAGGAAGAAGTAATGTAAAGTCTTGCTTTCTATGTGGGCCGAGTGGACTGGAAAGTGGAGTCAGAAAATAACAACTCCATTACAGTCTATAACTTAATGAATGACTTGAGTCATGTTTAGCCTCTTGGAATTCCAGGAGGTTCATTCGAAAAATTGGGATACTGCCTTCCACACTATGTGGATTACCTCACCTCTCGAACGGCGCTTTCACAGACAGCAATCGCGATGCAAATCGGACCTAGTTAGTTTTTCTAAGCACTCGAATCTGTGATACAGCACTGGGGTCAGACAGAAGCAGGAGAAAATGTCAATCTAGTGATGTCATTCTACCAGACAGGGCCCTAAGATCCCTTGGCACCTGCGAAAGGCTGGGCACCTAGATTGGGCACAAACGGCGCCCTTAAGCTTGTTTGCTCACTGAATTCTTTGTAACTCTCAACCCACGGAAGCGTTGTGTCCAGCTCTCTCCGGAGACTTTGCTAAGCCTCTTCTCCCTCAGCCTTGTCCGGAATAACACACTTGCACCTTCGAACGCGCTTCACTCAGCCTCACGAACCACTCGTGCGAAGGCGGCGACGGGGCGAGGCTTAGCCCTTAGAAGCCGCGCCAGCCAATGAGCGCCCTGCCTGCCTTCCTGTTGGCGATCTGACCAATCCAAGCAGGTCGGTGTAATCTTCGGCTCGACTCGGCTCTTTTCGCCGCTGCGGGCAGTCTGAGGCCGCCACCGCCGCCGCTAGAGAGGCGCTTTCCTCTTTTATTTTTTTTTTCCCCTGTGTTCACTTCCGGGTCCGGCGCCGATCCGGATGCTCGAGGCAGAAGGATGTTTGACCTCCGGATAAGCGAGGCGTCGCTGTGCATTCATTCCCGGCTGCATCGGTGGCGGCAGCAGCGGCCAGGGCGGCGACTCTCCGGCCAGCGGCGGCGATAGAAGGCCCCGGGAGGAGGGCGCAGACCGAGTCCGGGCCCGCCGCGTCGCCTCTCTCGCCGTGCTCCCGGCCTCGCCGCTCGCTCCCTGCGCGCTCACCGTCCCCTCGGCCGCCGGCGGGTGATGCGCGGCCGCCGCCACTGAGGCCGGAGGGGCGGACGGGCTCCGGGCCGACCCGACGCCGCTGGCGGCCGCACCCGCCCGAGGTAAGGCGCCTCTCCTGGGGCGCGCTGGGTTCGGCCGACCCGGCCCGGCGGCGGCTGCGCCGGGCTGCGGGTGTGGCCGCGTGGGCCGGTCCTGGTCCAGGTCCCGGGGGGCGGGTGGCGGGGGTCCCGCCGCGGCGAGGGCGGGAGGCGGCGCGGGGCGAAAGTTGCCCGCGTGGGGCGCGCGCGCGGCCGGGGCTCCCCGACGGGTCGGCGGGGCGCCTGGGAGCCGGGCTTGGCCGGGCGGCGGGACCGCGCGGGTAGCCGCCGGCCGGGGTCGCCTCTCCGGCGCTTGCTCGCGCAGGGCGGGCGCCAGGATCTGCCCGCTCCGCGGAGCCGTCGACTCCTCGGAACTTCCCCGGGCTGCGGGCGGAGGCGGCGCGGCCGCCGCCAGGGGTCCTGTTGCGGTGCCGTCGCCGGTTTGTTTATCCCGGATGCAGGGCAGGTGGCAAGCAGGAGCGGAGTTTTGGGGTCCCCGGCCCCCACATTTCTTGTCAGTAGTGTGGTGATGGAGGTGTGCGTGTGTGCTGTTGTGGTCGGGGTGGTTAGGCCTGTGTCACGATCATTCCAGTTTTCCCACCTCACCTTATAGGGAAGGAAGAAAAGTTAATGGGGGAGCGGACAGAAACAGACAGACCGACACAGGCAGACAGGCAGACAGACAGACAGACACAGAGGCACTGTTGCTATGCTGTGCAAATTAGTTGTAACTCTGTTGTGATGAGTACCCAGCCTGTTCAGTCAGTGGCCTCTTTAAACCTTCTGTTAGAAAATCTACTTATTTTTAATAAATTAAGAAAACAGGTCATTTATTTCTTTTACTTTTGCAGTTTTTGTGACTGTGAATGGCATTTGACAACAGATAGTAAGAGATAATTGAATTATAAAGTGGAATACTTTGAAATTAAAATCATTCAATTTTTGAATTCATGTGCTGCATGTTTCTTTGGAGGAAATTGGTTTTCCTCATATATAAATACATTGTGGAAGGAAAAATATCACGCAGACTATTATAAGCATAATTTAGAACTAGAAAGATATGAAACCGGTTTAAGAGAAAATTTCCACCAAAAATTCGAATCTGATTTGTAACATTCTTGATACTTTTTTAAACAAAAATGTGCTTAGAGTGTTTGGTAATTATTTCTGATTTTGCTTCAGCTTTATCTTGAGCTAAGATAAGTTATCTTCATCTTCTGTGTATGTTAGTTTTAATAGTTGCACAAAAGATGAAAATTATGGGCGTTAGAAGAATGGTGTCAAATGCATTGTATACAGTTTTGGTATAATTCTTAGATTGTATAGATAACTTTTGCTTTAAGTGAATTTACATTTCTGCATCTGCATAAGGCAGAAGTAGTTCTTATTAGAATGAGGCTCAGAAAAGTTCATTGTAATGTTGCAGTAGGTGAGAGTTTTTTGAGGGGGAATTGAGAAATGATTATCCGTATTGATATATTGTGCTCATTGACCTTTTCTGCCATTTGTCAGCTTAAAAAATTAATGAATTATGTAACTGTTGACTTTTAAAATTAGATTTGTAAGCATTAACACTATATTAACAAAGTTTTCAAACATGAAAGTCATTTATTCTTTAAAAATAAAATACTGGTATAGAATCAAGGAATAATTTATTTCAACTCATGCCTTTTCTATATGTAAAGGACTTTTGCCATGAGGTGATATCGGAAAAGTGGGTAGAATATAAAGATGAATTGAGACTTAGTAGCTGCTTGAAAGTAGAAGCAGGCATACTCAGAAATAATTGCAACCAGATTCCTGTGGGTTTTATTAGAGGTGAGTGGAAGCATGAGAGGGTGTGTGTGTGTCTGTCTGTATGTATGTAAGATACTAATTTTTGACAGGAATTATGAATGAGTGTAGAACTGGGTACACTCCATCTGGGTTTTAAAATATTTTAATAGGCAAAATGGGCTCTGAGGGCAGTGTTTTCTAGGCTAAGGGAGTGGTCTGAACGGAGGCATGTAGCTGGATATCATAGGACCTGTTGAGCTGGACATAAGGCTGCTGTACCAGGAGGTCCTTGTGGAAGAGGAAGCTGTGAAAGTAGGTGGAGATCAGGCTGTGAAAGTCCAGAATGCCTTGGCTTTAACAATGAGTCAGTTTGAGGTGCGAAGGTCCAAATGTGTGTTCTTTGTCGGTATTAGGTAATCAAATAGGCATAGTAAGTTTAAAGAAACTCTTTTTATCAAAAATAGTCGACTTGCTATCTTTTACGTTATTGAAGGAAAGCAGAACAGTATGTGTTCCAAAACAGTTTATATGTAGCTTTGTCATATTTTTTAACTTGCTTTTGAATGTAGGTGTGTTGGGTAATCTGGTAATTGGTTTTACATGAAACAAATCCAGACTATAAAAATGTGACTCAGGAACAAATGGAAAGCTCTCCAGTAATTTCTCTCTATTCCCTCTGATCCATCCTGCAATCTCCTCCATACTGGGAATACACCATGATTTTGTTGTGGTTTTTTGGTTCATATTTTCCCCTGGAATGGGATGAGTGGTGATTTCCTTCTAAAGGGCTTTCCCGAACCATGTGTTAAACTAAGTAAAGAGAATGCTTTCAGCATTTCATGTTAAATAAAACAGATTAAAAGTTGTAGGACAGTTCTGTTATTGTTAATACATTTGAGGGTGAGATATGCTATGGATAAAGTGAAATGTAAAGACTTCATAATGAAGAGCATTAGCTGTAGTGGTGGGATGATAAAATGAGAAATGTCCACAGTTGCAGATAAATATGTATGAGGATTTTAAACTTCCTTTCTAGTCAAATATAACCCTAAAGTAATTTAATGTCAACCTTAATTATTGTCTCAAGAGTGCTCAGAAAACTAATACCTTCACAACTTTAGTTTCTGAGTGCATGAAGAATCATGTTACAGGGAAGGTTTATTTTCCTTCTATTTCCCTCTTAGCATTCAAAATTGTAACTGAATTTGTATTACATTGAACTTCCTTAAAATCACAGTGTCTGTTATAATTTAAATACCTACTCTGTACAGAGACTATAAATGATGTTAGGGCAACTGTTAATTAAATGGTGTGACTCCCATTTTCAATAGCAAGAAATAGTCTTCTAGAGTGTAACACGTTGAAAATATTTATCTTGGGAGTAACACAATATGTATTTGAAAATTTTTTTGTCTGACTCTACAGTCCTTTTTTCTTGTTTTGTTTTGTTTTTTGGTACTGGGAATCAAACTCACAACCTTGCACCTGCCAGACAGGTGCTTAGGCCGCTGAGCTAAATCTCCAGCCCTATTTTTTGAGATAGGGTCTCACTTCGGAGCCCAGACTGGTCTGGAACTCATAATGATCCTCCTGCCTCAGCCTCCCAAGTGCTGGGATTAAAGGCGTGTGCCACCACGCCAGGCTCTGACTCTATGGTTTTAAACCACCAATGATCCTCCCAACTTTTTTTGGTTCTTTCTCAAGCACTTAGCAAATGTAGTGATATTACTTGATACTGTTGAATATATATGCACTGTTAGTAGTATATATTCAAGGTATCATTTCTTCAAAAGTAGAAGGTTTTGGGTATCTGTCTTATTTCTAATGTAGAAATTCTTTAAGTACAGGCTCTATGGTTCTTATAATTTAAGCCACCTCAGAGCATTACCTTTGTCTTGATCTACAGGACAAAACCATACTTGAATTTTTAATGTATAGAAATCAAGTATATATTATCCATTAATGTGAAGTGACTTTGGTGCACTACTGAACTGACTCAGAAAATGTAGAATAAGGGAGTTACATGTGGGAATAAATAATTTTAGAGACAGTGGAAGCTGTCTGAGACTTCCTTTCTAGTCACTTTCTCAAGGGTGGAATTTAGAAACTGAATATTGGAGTTCCCTCTTATTATGGAACCTGAGGCAAATATGTACTGATTGGTTTTTTGACTGTAGTAATTGATTGGTTATATTGTTCTCTTCTACATCCTGCTTATCATCTTAGACTTTTTGCCAAAGAACTTGAGGTATTTATGTTTGGGTGGTCAGTTATAATTAATGAAAATGTGACTAATTCTTCCCCACTTTGGAAATATCTTTTAAAGGAATTAGGTAAAATCTCATGGTAGCTTTTGCCACTTTAATGCTTGTTTTTGAGATTTTAATGCTTTTTAATGAAATTTTAATACTTTTTCTATAGTGTTAATGTTATATTTGAAGTTGTATTTAAATTTGTTATGTTTATTTAGATAATTTTGTGTTACCTAGGAGTATTTTCTTTAGCTGATAACTACACACATGCAAATGCACACACATATGCATACACATACACAGTGTGAGAGAGAAATAGGTTTATTATGCTCTTCATCAAAATTCAGAAAATACACAGAAAGTAGCTGTATAAGTTTTTCTTTCACTTCACAAGTTGCTGATATGTATGAATTATTAGAGAGTTAATTGGGAAGGGCCTATTCAAGACTGTCTTTTATATTGACCTCTGTTTCACCCACTCATGAGATTAAATGATACTCTTCATTCTGTGGAGTTAACTGATTAATGCCCAAGATACATTGAGTGATAGCAGATGACTTTCTAGTTTGCCTTTGGATGTTTTTCCCACTAGTTATTGTATGCTTCCTGAGAATTGTTTGTCTTTGTACTTGACAAACTGTTAACGGCAGTTACTAGTATGTTTGTTTCAGAACTACTTGACAACTTGCAAGACAGAAGAATAACTTAAATTCAATTATAGTTGAATTAGGTGAGGGTGAGATAATCTTAAATGATTGGAAGCAAAAACCCCCAAACAATCTATAGAAGATTCTATAATGAGCTTACCCTTCAGGTATTTGTGAGATTTCTTTCCATATTTAAGAAACAGACACTAGAAATCACAGGTGATGTACTATTGGTGTGGTTTTGGGGAGAAAAATAAAGTAGGACCCCCATCACTAGGCTCATACCTTGACCTTGCAGTATGAGATTGCTTTGTGAGTGAATCTTTGTTTTTGTTGCAGTGAGAGGTTTGGGATGGGTAAGTCTGCTTTTTTGGTTGTTATGTTGTTTTTGTTTTTGTTTTTATTTTTTTGAGACCTTATGTAGTCCAGGCTGTTCATGAATTCCCCATCCTTCAGACTCACCTTTCTTGAATACTGAGATTACAGGTGTGCACTGTCATGTGCACTGTCAGCCTCACCTTTCTTGAATACTGAGATTACTGGTGTGCCTGGTTTGCCTCTGAGGTTTCTTGGTTCTGCCATTCACTGTGCATTGGGTCCATCCTTAGGTTGGAGGCAGGGTCACTTGCAGACATGCCATGGCCAGGGAGGCAGTGATGCTTTCTTCTGCCGTCTGTTTGCGTGTCTCTCTTGCAAAAATGAGATGTTTTGAATAAGCCCATTGGCCTACCTTTCTCTTCATATTTTATTGAGCAGAATTAGATAGTGTTCACTTCTTAACCAGTTCTGACAGGGAATTAGGGCTGTCGTGACTGGTTTCTGTGAATCAGGACATATACCCTGCTGTTGTCAGGGGTCACTCTCCTGAGTTAATGGTGGGAGGGAGGATATTTTAAAAATATTGTGAAAAGGAAGAATGTGGGAGAAATGAATGTTAAAGAGGTGATCAATAGTGACCATTATATCTGCTCCTTTGGGGAATGAAAATAAATAATGCATATGAATGCACTTTGAACTCTAAAGTGTTATGTAGATATAATGGATGAAAGATTTGAAAGATGCTTTCATGTTACTGTCTTAACTATGCTGGTCTTTGAATAATTTCAGAGCCAAAAGCACTTCCAGCTTTTTTTTCAGTTTTTATTTTTTATTAGTACATGTTTGCATTACATAATGATTACATTTATTGTATGGTGTTGGTACATGTACATAATAGATCTCAGTGCTTTCCCTCGCCTCTCACTCCCTCCCTCGATCTCTTGATTCCCTTCCCATTTGGAAAAGATCTCCCTACTTCCTATTATTTATCCTTTAATTTGCTCTTTATTTTTTAGGTTTCTCATATAAGAGAAATCACAGCAGCTTTTTTTTTTTTTTTTTTTTTTTTTTTTTTTTTTTTTTTTTTTTTTTTTTTTTTTTTTTTTTTTTTTTGCGGCACTGGGGATTGAACTCACAACCTAGCGCCTGGCAGGCGCTTAAGGCACTGAGCCAAACTCCCGGCCCTGGTTTTTTGAGGCAGGGTTGCACATGTAGCTCAGGCCGGCCTTGAGCTCGCGTTGTAGCCCAAGCCGGCCTCGAACTCACAACGCTCCGCCTACCTCAGCCTCCCGAGTGCTGGGATTAAAGGCGTGCGCCACCACGCCCGGCTCACAGCATCTTTTTAATTGACTTGCTTTGAGTCTGTGAAATATTACCTAAGTTTTAAGAGTATATACATTTTTCCCCATGAAACTTACAAAACTAATTTAAAGTAAAAATTTTGTATGTATAAATGTATTTAAATTTGTTTCTGAGTTGCTGCCTTCCCTCCTTGCTAAAAAATTGCCCATACCTTTGGTCTCATCAACTTTGATTCTTTTTTTTTTTGCAGCACTGGGGATCGAACTCACAGCCTCGCGCCTGACAGACAGGCGCTTAAGCCACTGAGCCAAACTCCCGGCCCTAGTTTTTTGAGGCAGGGTCACACTATGTAGCTCAGGCCCATCTTGCACTTGCGTTGTAGCCCAAGCCGGGACTCGAACTCACAACGCTCTGCCTACCTCAGCCTCCCAAGTGCTGGGATTAAATTTAGGCGTGCACCACCACGCCAGGCTAACTTTGATTCTTATATCAGATGGAGAGTAAGTGCACTGAGGATGTACCGCCTTCTTAGACAGCTTTTGAATTATGGGGACTAAGTGTGTTGAGAAGAAAGGATGATTTTTACCTATTTTGAGAGTAAGGAAAAAAAGTGATGGGGAGATAGGGAAACTTGAGAATCACGAAATTTTAGAATTGAGTCAGGAAGGTTGAGAGAAGTGCTCAAGTTGCACACATGGATGACAACCCTTCTGCCCTCATTACTAGGATACTTTCGGACCAAGAAGTGGTAGGCCATAAAAGGAATCCTGTCTACATTGCAGATTTGATCAGGACCAAGCTCAGTCAGCCAACCATTTTAATACAGATACCTGTTTTGTTAGACTTTGGAAAAATGTAATGCAAGTGACCTCCCTCCCTCTTTTTTCCTTTTTGTCTGTCTGTCTTTCTCGCTGTCTCTCTCCTGTCTGTCTCTCTCTGTCTCTGTCTTTATCCCCCCTCTCTGTCTGTCTCTTTCTCCCCCTCTGTGTCTCTCTCGGTCTCTATCTCTGTCTCTTTCTCTGTGCCTCTCTCTCCCTCTCAAGTCAGCAGATTTTTCCTTTTCCCTTAAAGAGTCAACAACAGTAACAACACAGAGAAGCACATTAAATAATCTCAAACCTGCCCTGCTTAATGAAAAAAGCTGAGGCAGAGTGGTGTTCAGAACAATTTATATATTTATATTTTCAAGAAAATTATCTTAAACATTTTTCTATTCTCAATGTATGTGAAAGAAAGAAATATATTAGTTGTGGTGAAACTATGGCATGCATCCCACAGTGGGTTTTTGTATCATTAAAGGCTCTAAAATGTTCACCAGTACTGGAATATATGTATAGATACATATATGTATGGTTATACATACATAATATGTTAATGACATTTATAAATGAAGGATATGAAGTGATTTTTATGTTTATACTGTTTACACTTCTCTGTATTTGGATTTTCAACAATAAATTATTACTACCATCAAAAATAATAATTTTTTTGAGGAAAATAAATAGAATCTTAGTGGTGAGGAGAATATTTTCTACCACCTTAGAGTTTTGCCACACAATTTCATTGTGTACTGCCTTCAGTACAATGTCTCTAAAATGCATTGATACTTTGTAATTTTCTTTATTTTTAAAACGGAATTCATTAACATTATTTACCTTAAACTTTTAAGGTGATACTGGCCATGTGATATCTTTTGGTACCAAGTGTACTTTATAAAAGTAATGGATTTCTGTATATTTTGAAGTTATTGTTACCTATTTTTAAAACTTGTTTAGTTTTGACTTCAGATAAATACACTAGATAGTGTGTTAGTGATACATTAGAGTATCTTTTAGTGAAAAGGGAAGTGAAGATCTTTTGTTTTTCCTAGTACCATGTTTGTGTCGTGTTTATTTTCTGTTTCTGTGAAATACTTATTCTAGCAGTAAATTTTGTGCTTTCAAGTAGCAGGCAAATATATTATGTAATGTAATGGAGAGAAGAGAGAAACTTCAGTATTCCTCTAGGCTTATGGTATACAAATGCATGGGTTCAGATCTTTTTAATAGTATTTAAATTTGGGATGTGAAAGTAGCCTAACATCATTTTCCAAATGAAACTAGTGGATACTTGTTGTGGGTGGCATTAAAAAAAAAAAACCCCTGTTATTTATTGATGTGAATTTTTATAAAATACTTTGCATTTATGTTTATGCCAGGAAACAAAATACAGTATGATTTTCCTTACCCCACATATGTAAATCTTAAAGATGTGGAATCTTGTGTTACTAATTTTCACTTAAAGAAATGATAGATTATTTACTAAATTCTTTTAATATAATCCACCTAATAGGTATTAGGATATGTCGTATCTAGTGTATCTTCATATAATTGAGATCCATTTTTGTGGTTAAAGTATCAAAATGTAATCAGTTATTTAAAATCATAGTTTTGAATAGTTTCTAATAATTTATTCAAGGTTGATTTACTAGAATGTGTTTGCTTATTATTATATTATAAGCAAATTTTGCTAACTTACTAATGAAAAAATTTTTACTATTTGGGGATGAGAATATCAAATAAGTAAGAATGAATTTTACTATATGAACTAGTTTAAAAGGTTTAAGTCAAGAAACAGTTTTTTTCCCCTGTGGAAAAGTAAAGGAGAGAAGAAAAATGGACAATTTTAACAATAAACATTGCATTCTTGACTGTGAAGAGGGGAATGGCAATCATTTCATAGACGAGAAAAGAAAATGATTTGTAGAGAATGCTGCTTGTACCAATGATACTTAGCCCAAATTTCTGTTAAAATTTTCTTGAAATATTAAAAAAATAAAGGACATGTTGGAGTCTTACTCATGCTGCTTTATATTTTAATCTGGCAGTGATATATTGTAGGATTTCTGTGAAACTATTATAGTTGATGTGGGGATGAAAATAACTGATTTCCTTTATGCTTATAGCTCTTTATTTTTTTAATGACTTCATTTTCAATCTGTCTTTTAAAATTGGGCATGGGGTGTCAAGGTGATACAAAAAGAACTGTTAGAAAATATTAGCCAGAAGACAGGTTAAAAAAATTATTTCTCATAGCTTTATACATAGCATCCTTAAAGGCCACTACATTTATTGTATATTAGCAATTTTTGGTAAGTAGAGCACCAGAGTTGGAACATTTCTAAAGTTCGTTAAAGGGAAATTTATCAAGAATAAATTAAATCAAGATGTCCTAGGAAATTTTGAGACCTAAGTGATAAAAACAAATAAAGTTACTATACATTATAAGAAAGCAATAAACGTTTCTGACACAAAGCTATTCATTTTAGGCTATAATTATTGTGTTTACATCATCGAGTTGTTTTTTCAAGGATAGAAGGGACCTTAAGGCACTTCTTTACTCTTATGTACCATTGTTGACTAGAACCCACCTCTTTTTCTCCCTCAGTGAAAATATTTTATTACCTCAGTAGGAGTATGTTATTGTTATTGTATGTTGCTTACTTTGTGTATAGTCAGTAAAAGTATACATATAAGTACACTATGATAATAGAGTTTATAGGCTTAGTTTATGACAAATTGCAGTCCTTTTTGTTTTTCTTTTTTCTTTTTTTGAAGTCCTTTTTGTGACTCATTTGATGTTTCCTGGGTCCGAATCACCTTTATCAGTTATACCATTTTTCCTCCAAGAAAATGGGAGCTGTCCATTTCAGTACATTTAGTTCATTAGATTTTTTTTTTTTTCTTATTTGGCCTGGTGGCAAGTTTGAATTTGGCAGTTCTTCTAGAAATTGCAGGGGTTAGATTTCAGAAAACTGCCCTATTAGAGAATTTGTAGTAGAGAGATATAACATTGTATAGGATTAGGAGGACATATTGTTTGTAAACCTATGTGATACTTTTAGAATTACTGTGAGTTCACCAAAACACCACCAAAAAATCAGCACATGATAATAAGTGTTCTGTCAGACCATAGCTTTTCAATAATTACGATATCTAAAATGCTTGAAAATCAAAGGTTTCTTTTTTATATTTTTGTATATTCAGGACAAATAATCTTTTCACAAAAGCTGTCCTGAACCATTGTCTTTATTTCAAGTATTAGTAGAGTTGGCTTCAAGAATGGCAAATGTTTGATGTGTGGTGTGCTGTCTCAGGCTTCTCTGTACTGTCCCAACCTTCACTAGGAGTGTACTCATATTGTGTCACCTTGTCAAAATTTCTAAGACTTTGAGTTTGAAGACATGTTTGACTGCAAGAACTTTGGGAAAGGAACTGTAGACCTGCTTTAATTTGCATGAATTCCTTAAAATAGACACAGCTCAGCATCTCACTTGTGTGAGATAGAGTTTCAGTAAGATGCTAGTAATTTATTAAGCTTTTCTTCCTTGTAAGCATTTATTTTAATCTGTCTTAGTTTCTTTAATAGTTCTTGCAAGACTTTCCACCCATTCATTCTTTCACTCTGTTACTAACTTATTAACACTGTATCTGTGGGCTCCCCCACAGCCCCAAGAACCATAGTGTAATTAGGATGCTTAAGATGGAAAATGTTTCTGTAATTTTGGCATACCTGAGTATTCTTCAAGTGCCCTCTTTTGTTCTTGGGGTTATGTAGTTTTACCTTTGTGTATGATAACGTCATGCCAAAGCACCTGCAAGCAGCCCTCTTTTTACATATCTTAACTTCCCTTTTATGACAGAAAGAAGCAGGAGTGTGGTTGTAACACTTCTGTTTTAGCTTCCTTGAACTTCCTTAATTTATTTTTAAGACTTCATAGCAGAAATCTTTATATCTACTGTGGCTTTTTTTCCCCTTCAGTTCTTATTGCCTATCTATCGTATCATCTCTAGTCCCCTCCCCTGCAAATAAAATCCTCAAGAAGAAAAGATTATAATCATGATATTCTGAACCAGAAAGATTTCCTAGTTGCTGGAAAGATAGCAGAAAGAAATCTACATGCAAAGTATAGTATTTCCCTAAAGAGGACCTTGCCATAGGGGAGTGATTATTCTGCTTGTGAGAGATGGTGTATTGTATATACAATCTCTGCTTTTTTTTTTTTTTTTTTTTTTTTTTGTTCTTAAAGCATCAAAGGGTATTTGTGATGGTGAGCACTGGTTTTGCATGCTTGGTCAGCTGTGAGAATGTGTTTGTGTGTGTGTGTGTTTTTCTGGTGCTGGGGACCAAAACAGGGCCTTTTGCATGGCAGACAAGTTCTCTACCACTGGACTATGTCCCCAGAATATCAACTGTGTTTTTCAATTCACCAAAACATCAGCCTCTCTATAGTATTGATCTTCATGGGAGGGTGTGAACCTTGTAGATAGCTGTTCTCCACATCAAAGATGAAAATTAGAACATACATGATAATATTAAATGCATTTGCTATGTCTCAGGAATTACTGTAATTCTGTTGTATACATATACTTTATGTTACTGCTTGCTTAAACTGTGTGATGTCGAAGACTAGGCTTGCCTTCTTTGCCGTATATATTCACTGTATTTGGCATGTAATAGACCTGTTATGGTCATGTATTTATTGGAGCAATGGATTATTTTATCTTTTTTTTTTTAAACAGGGAGACCTTTATTATGAAACAACCTTGATTAAATGCCAAACTCATCCCAAACCAATTTAACTTAACATTGTCACAGTTTGTGAGACAAATCTCAAACAAGTAAATTGGCATTGATTTAAATAAAACAGTAAACATGAGCATCTGACTTACTCAGCCTTAAAAGTAGAAAGAAGGCAGAAGTTGAAATTTAATACATTTATCTGCTGATCAGAAAATGGGAGAAATTTAAATAGGTTTATAAGCTAGTTAAAAAATGTAATAAAATATTTTTGAGCATCTCAGTGAATTACGATGTTAAGTTTTTAATGTTAGTTTTTTCTTAAATTTTAAATTTGTACACACTAAAATTCACTCTTCTCACAATCAAAATGTAAGACAATTTCATCACCCCACCTCCAGATTCCCTATGCAACCCCTTTGTAGTCAAACCCTTTTGCTACTACTGACCCTTAACAACCACCGATCTGTTTTGTCTTCCTATAATTTTATCTCTTCCAGAGTACCATGTAAGTTTTAATTTTGTGATATAGCATATGTAGCCTCTTGAATCTGGCTGAATTTTACTTTGCAGAATGCATTGGAATTTCATCCATATTGTAACTTGGTTTTTTTTTTTTTTTTTTTTGGTACTGGGGATTGAACTCATGACCTCACGTTTATCAAGCAAGCGCTTGAACTGCTGAGCTAAATCCCCAGCCCACTTTCTTTTTACTGGATTCCAAGGTATGGATGTGTTCCATGGTATGAATGTACCTTAGAGTATTTACCATTTGTCAAAACACGTTTCTAGTTTGTGGCAGTTGTGAGTAAAGATACTGCTATATTTTCATTTCATGTAGGTAAAGTTCCTAGAGTAGAGATTATTGGGTCACGTGGCAGATGTGTGTTTAACTTTATAAAGAACTGCCAAATTGTTAACTAAGGGAGCTGCACTGTTTCATATCCCATTAGCAATATAGAAGAGCTTCAGTTATAAGAAGTTCCTATAAGTTAAATTATCTATATTAAATTACTTTTGTTTGTTTGATTGCAGTGTCACGAAATAGTGTACCGTAATTGTGAATACGATATTTTTATTGGTATAGATCTGTCAATTAGGGAATGATTTAGGGGACACCTCACTTTTTAGTGAATGACATCTCAGTGTGCTATGGAACTATTCCGTGTTATTCGAGTAATATACCTGTGATTTCTGTAAGAATTATTAGGCTCTTAACCCCTGGAAATTGCGATTTTAGGTACATTTGTATAAATTCTCTGTCTCTATCTTTAAGCCATCATACTTCCATTAGGAAAGGATGCTTTTGATTTGGGCTGGGCCAAAGGAAATTTTATCTCTGTGTTTTGTGCTTGTGGTGTCAGTTGCATATTTCATTCTAGAATTTTGTAGTTGTAGTTAACTTGATTGTTTATAATTTACAAGAGTTTATACTTCTAAGCCTCTCCAGTGACAAGAATTGAGAATATTAGCTTTGTAATTAAAACACACAGACATGAATACCCTTGAATTAACCTTTCAAATTTGTAACCATTGCCTAAACTAGGCTGTTATTTGTAGTTATGTATTTTTTTTTAAAGTAGGAAATTAGTACTGTGGTTAAGAAAGAATACAACTTTGGTAGGGGAATAAAGTATGATACTGTCACTGATCTTTCTGAATGTACTATGTTATTTATTTGCATTATAGGGAATGCCTGTGTCTCAGTTACTTTTGTTTTGTTGCTGGGACAAAACACCTGATACCTAAAATGAAGGAAGGAAAGTTTTATTTAGCTTACAATTTCTGGAGGTTTCAGTCCATAATCTGCTGGCTCCAAGGCAGGATGGCATGGTACTAGGGCAATGTGTCAAGGCAGCAGCTAGCAAAAGCAGCCAGAGCAAAAATGAGAGAAAAGCAAGCCTCTTCTCCTTCTTGATAGTGTATGCAGGCTACTGCATCCCACCCACCCAGGATGGGTGTAGCACTCACAAAATCTCTGTGCCCTCCTCTTGTACAAGATGAGGATGTTTACAAAGTAAGAATCCTGGCTCCCTGCTGAGTCTTTTAGTTCAACTTCTAAACTTCTCAAGTTGACACAATGTATCAACCATAACAATCCACCCCTTGTCATGTGGCAAGCAGACACATGTCTTTAAACCAGTTATTAGATGCAAGACATGCTTATTCTTAACATTTGGCAACTTGAACATTTTAACACAGCTCAACAATCCTTAAGAACCAGCATTAAGTCTATCAACATTATATTACATTAGAAACAAACCACTTTGTCCTTGGCCCCTCAAAGACTCATGCACATCCCTTTTGCAAAAAGCATTTAGACCATCTGCAAGAGTTGTCAAAGTCCTAACAGTTTCAGCATTGTGGACAAGTTTAAGTCCCAAGTTCCTCTGAGATGTAAAGCAAACCTTAGCTCTGCAAGCTCCTGTACAAATGAAAACAAAGTTAAATGCTTCCAACATGCAGTGGCACAAGATAAACATTCCCATTCCAAAAGGTACAAATGGGGATACAAAGGTTTGGGACCACAACAAGTCCAAAATCCAGCAGGGCACATATTAAGTCCTATAGTTGCTTGCCCAGCATCTGAAGCAATCTGTGGCAAGTTGTGAGTGCCAAAGGGCTTGTGTGAGTCCAACCCCACAGCACTTCTGATGGTTTTAGCTCCCACAGCTTCTCTCTTGGGCTGGCTTTTGCTCTCTCCTTGCAGGTTTCCTTAGATAATCCATGTTCCTGGGTTTTCTAAACTTCTAGATTCTCCATTGCACCTTTGACTTCATACTCACAGCTTCACACACTGCCCTCTCAAGGGCACACTGCCTGGCCTCCCTGGCCTTCTGAAATCAAGGTGGAAGCTGCCATAACCTCAGAACTCATACATTCTCCATGCACCTAAAACCAGTATCATGTGGATGCTGCCAAGGTCTGCTGCCAGCTGGAGCAGTAGCCAGGTTTTCCTCTCTCTTGGATGGAGGGGTCAAGTGCCTGGATCACTGAGCACTCTGAACCTGATTGTAAGGAACAGATTCTCTACATTGCTGCCATTCTGGAACCTCATGGGGCCTCTGCTGTCGTGGGCGTCTTGACCAGCAAGAACCACACAACTCAGACGCGGTGGAAGCAGCACTTTATTTTCTTCTGGGTTCAGCAAAAATGGCTCCGAGCAAGGGGCAGCAATGTCTTATATATTCTATAGAGCTACTGGGCATAATCTCATTGGTCCATCCCGTCAGGTGACATCTCCATTCCCGCCGTCTACCTAATAAGGGCATATTTGGCAGGATAGCAGCCGCATGTTTATCAGCCGCAGCAGGAAGCAGGCGCCATCTTTGGGTGGTGGCCGGGTGCCGGCTCTCCACACTCTGCCACCATTTTTTGAGCATGGTGCTCTGTGACTTTTTCCTCCAAGCAAAATCTTTCACTTTTGCAGTTTTGAGGCTGCAAAGGGTAGAGATCTGTTGCCTTTTCCCGTGATGCCCGCAGGCCGTCTTTTTTATTTTTCTGTTTTTTTTCAGCATTCAAGATCTCAGCTCTGTATTTACAGTCCACAGCTTTCTGGCCAAACTCACAATGTTTTAAGTCATCCTGCTGTGCTCTTTGCTCTTGATTTGCAACATAAATCTGGCTAAAAGTCCCCAGCATTAGCCATGCCACAGTCTTAATATTTGACTGCCTTGAAATTTCTTCTGTCAGATTAATGTCCACCGTCCTTAATCTTAGTCTCAGGCAAAATCTCTGGACACGAACAAAGTGCAGGCAGACTTTCTGCCAAGCCATAACACACATTGTGTGGAGTCCAACAACCAGTGCAGTCCTTCTTCCCAGCAGAAACCTCCCGAGCCTGGTCTTTACCAGCAGGTTTTCTGTCAGCCTTTTGATCTTCTGAGCTCTGACCAGGATCTCCCATGCAGAACAGCCTAAGGTGTTCCAGCTCTATACATTCAGGTGACATCTCTGAACCTTTCCAAAGTCTTCCCACAAGCCATTCCCAAAGGCTCTTGAACCACATGGTCAAGTATAGTCACAGCAATGGCCCCTATCCCAGTACCAAATTGTCTTGGCTACTTTTCTGTGCTGGGATAGAACCCCTAACACCCAAAATGAAGGAAGGAAAGGTTTATTTAGCTTACAGTTTCTGGAGCTTTCAGTCCATAATCAGCAGGCTCCAAGGCAGGGTGGCATGGCACTGGGGCAACACTTGAAGGCAGCAGCTAGCAAAAGCAGCCAGAGCAAAAAGAAGAGAAAAGCAAGCCTCTTTCCCTCCCTTATAGTGTATGCAGGCTGCTGCATACCATATCCATCCTCCATCATCCCATCCCCATCCCCATCCCC